>JAEIFM010000181.1:19207500-19215000 GCA_018901885.1 Zaprionus kolodkinae
TAGATCTATTGATTTACAATACTCTCTCTCTCACACAGCCTGCGTATGTCTGTGCATTTCTCTGCTGATTATTGTAAATACTAAGCTGATGTACATATAGTTACATAACTGTACATAAGACTTTCATATTTACGTACCCTGTACATATCGCTGTACATATGTTTATTTTCTGATTTATCGCTTGTTGGCTTCCATTCTTCACCTATATTGTGTATATATCCTACATGTGTATATATATATCTAATATATATGCATATATATTCTTGTACCTGTCCGAGCACAGATATATGTGAGTATGTCTGTGCTTGGGCGTACGCGATATGCATGAGTCCTGCATGAATATGAATGCGAATATGTACGTGTCTACATACATATGTACCATATATATATATATATATATTTATATATGTATATATATTTATATAGATGTATATATTATGCGTGTATCCCAGAGTTATATCCATTGTACAATCGGACGTGTATGTATGTATTGTATGTATATCGCTACATATGCATGTCTCGGACGTACATACAGTATGAATATACATATACACGCAGACACTCACATTCACACACTTACACTCACACACACACATTCGAACAAACCAACATTCATATACACGCAATATCACGTATCTGTACAGTGGCACATATCATACCATTATTAAAGAGATATATAGCAACCCAAGAAAAAACCCTTCGATCCCCAAGCTTCAAAGCTGAGAAGAACCACCTCGTTTACTATATGATTTATAGCCTTAGTCGTACCTCTAATTAGGTAAAAAAAATATGATCTATATATATATATTATTAAAGATATATATTCGTGAACCTTCAGTTTCTTCTGTTTAATACAAAACAATATTCTTGCCTGAAAGTTCAACTCATTTTAGAGAACTGTAAAAATGATACAGACATTATACATATTATATATATCATATTATATATATATGAAGAAAGATATTTCATTTCAAGATTAGCTAGCATGAGTAATTTCATGTTTTTTTTTTATAAAGAAATTATTTAAGTTCCTCAGGAAAATGCAAAAGATCTCAGGGATTATAAAAACTGTAGAGAAATCAAGTTAGTTTCATCTTTATAGACACCATCTCAGGCTCTAAAAGAGAATAAGTTAGATATTGGAAAAGACTTTCAAAGCATAATCTAGATATATTCTAGACTTTAGGCATAGTAGATAGATAATATATCAGTTAATATAACCTTCTTATATGTTATATCTGTCTAGCGATATCTGCATGTAATGTAGGTCCTGCTACCCCTGATAATCCAAAGGCGCTTAGAACTCGAGAGAGCTCAATGAGAATATATAAGAAATAATTCAAATAAGTTTCGTAGAGATTTGATACACATAATAAGTACCAGAAAACATTATAATACCATGTGCATATTTTTGTTTTTATTTTTCGGAATCTTATTTCTTCACCACCTTAACATAGCCTGTTTTTCGTATTAGCATCGATTATTTTTGATTATTGTTAATGAGTGTAAAATCATACGATTTGAACCAAAATATGACCTCAAAAAAATAAGGTCTATGAATACCAAAAAAAAAAAAAAATACTGAAAAGAAAAACCAAAAACAAAATGAATACAACAACAAGAACAACAAGAACAAGAACAACAAAAAGCAAAAAAAAAAAAAAAATAGAAATGGCGATTGTGGTCAGCGCGTCGTGATCGTGATTGTGATCGTGATCGTGAACGTGATCGTGATCGAGATGTTGTGGACTATTTTCATTACTACTTTTGTTCAGTTTAGTCTACCTTGAAGAATCCGATAAACAACCCCCAAAACAAAAAAAAAAACAAAAACCTGATCGAAACTATATAACTAATGCATATGCCGCAGTACTTACCATATTAGCAAATGCCACATGATATCATTATTCTTCCGATATACTTAGTAAAACAGTCACACCAAGACCAAGACCCACACACACACCAACACACACACAACAAGACATATAGAACGCACCAAGTATGGCCTCGTCCCGCTTACTTGCAGCCCAAAGCCAAAAGATAGAGTAAAGATTAAAAAAAAAAAAAAAAAAAAAGAAGAAGAAAAAAGATATTCAGGTTCAGGGAGGCTTGGGAGGTGTGCCAAGTGCGAAGATCTCTCGCTCTCTCTCTCTCTCTCTTTCTTTTTGTGCATTGCTTAGGGCCCAACATAGACGAAACTGACTTTGAGTTATGGTGGTGCTTTCTGCTGAGAGCGAGCCAGAGCCGATGTTCCCTCTCTCTCTCTCTCTCTCTTTTACTGTCTCTCTTACTCTCTCTCTCTCTCACAAAATAAAAAAGAAAAACCCAGAGAAAAAAAGAAACTAGAGTACATTGTACACACAGAAAGCTATGTGGTTTCTTTGTGTACTATCGTATGTGCATCGATATTCGATATTAACACACACACACGCACACCTGCTCACACACACACTCACACACACTTACACACCCTTTCACACACGCGTGCATTCATGTGCAGTGTGGAGCCAGACACACACACACACACACATTATGTCATTATCCAACACTGCGCTTCCATGCTGGCAGCCATCTTTCTTTTCCATTCCAACTCGCCGATTTCTAATCCACTTCCGGACCTGCTCGACACGCGACACATGGCTGCAAATAAGAAAGACGATGTTGATGTTGATTCTTGGCTAAAGATTTGTGAATCTTGTTAATTAAGTCGAGTGCAGCCCCATGAAGAGAGCAGGTCACACACACACACACACCCGCACACACTCGCATTACACATACATAAGTAATAAGCTTGCATAACCAAAAAAAAAAAAAAAGAAAAAGAAAAATAAAACAGACACACACACACACACACACACACATGTAAATAAATCCACGCCCTGTTTGTTACCCCGCTCTTTCTTTCCCTTTCTCTACCTATCTCTCTCTCTCTCTCCAACTTGTTTCGCAACTCGGGCAAAAACTGCTTTCAATTTTGTTAATTAGCATTAAAAAGTGCGTACTGCAGTTGCCCGCTGTGTGTGTGCGTGTGTGTGTGTGTGAATGCATGTAATTGTATATATATGTGTGTGTGTGTGTGAGTGTGTGCGAAATGAAACTGTTAACCAACTAACTGCGTAATCTTTCCATTTGCCAAGCTCCTTCTTACACTCCCAAACACACACACACAGACACGTACACACACTCAGACACACACACACATGCATAAGTAACTACAATACCGTTAGCTAATTACAACGTCGCCATTGTTATGTGTGTGTTTTGTGTTGTATACGATATACAAATATACGATATTCAATGTGTTAGCCCGAAAACAAAACCAAAACAAAAAAAAACTTTGTCAACTCTTGCCCTGTCTCTCTCTCTCTCTCTCTCTCTGTCTCTCTGTCTCTGTCTGTCTCACGCTCTCCTCTTTCTCATAATTCATTCAAGAATGAAGTCATTGTTAATGCATCAACTACTACCACGATTACATCTCTCTCTCTCTCTCTCTCTATAAATATATATAAATCTATCTCTGTGTACATAACTAAACTAACTAACATAATCGGTTTGTTTCGTTTCCTCTTTCGTTTTCGTTTCCGTTTCCGGCACTCAAATTCAATGTATACTTCTATTCCGCTCGTAATGGCAAATACATGCACACACACACACACACACACACCGGAGAAACTCTTTGAATTTTGAATTTGAATTTAATTTTGATTTTTTATTTATTTTATTTATTTTTTTTTTTTGATTGCAATATCATTCCCAAGTAATTTATGTGTATATGTTGTGTATATAATTCCATGTGCTTGCCGGTGTGTGTGTATGTGCTGTGTGTGTGTGTGTATTTGCCTTTTGTATTTATCTATATGCATTACCAAAATTCTTTATGTGGCACTTGATTTTACTTTTTACAAAAAAAAAAAAACAAAACAAACAAAAAAAAAAACAACAATTCTATTGCGAGCATTTTATTAATCAAGTATCTCATCATAACCTTTCGTTTCCCAACAACTACAACAACAACAACTACTACTACTACTCCAACAACTACAACAACAACAACCATGTGTACCAACAACAACAACAAAAAAACAAAATTAAAAATCTAAATCAAAATTAAAAATTTAAAAAACGCAAACGCAAAATCCAAATCTAAATTCAAATCAAATAAACAAACAAAATTCCAATATTTCTGTATATATATAAAATACACACACACACACATACACTGTCTCTCTCTCTCTCTCTCTCTCTGTCTCTTTCGCTGTGTGTCTTGTGCCTTGTGTACACACGCCCACCGTGTCTGTCTGTGTGTGTGTGTGCGTGAATGTTTCTTCCTCTCGAACTGCGTCTGTATGCGTGGGTGGGTGTGTGTATTGGCGACCCCTCCCCCTTTTTTCTACGCCTCATGCACATTGCAAAACAAACACACACACACACATGTTCTATTTGTATATGTCAATCAACCAAATAACCTAACAACCAACCAATCAATCAATCAATCAACCAAACAACCAATCAACCAATCAACAATTCAACCTGTGACCTGAACGACCTATTTCAATCGAATCGAATCGAAAATCGTATGCGAATGATTTACAAAAAAAAACTAATATATATCTATGTATATATATAACCAAACAATCAATCAATCAATCAAAAATCATGTACGCACCCAACGCTTCAATCGAATCGATCCAATTTGCATACCCAACACCCACACACACCTACACCTACACACACTCACACCTATATATGTATCTGTATATAATGCTGTACAAATACCAATCCTCTAAATACGTATACAACTACTAAAACAATCAATCAATCAATCAATCTAAACAAACAAACAATCAATCGAAACCAAAACAAAACCAAACAACAAAATTAAATCTCAAATATAACGCAT
This sequence comes from Zaprionus kolodkinae, assembly GCA_018901885.1. NCBI lineage: Eukaryota > Metazoa > Arthropoda > Insecta > Diptera > Drosophilidae > Zaprionus > Zaprionus kolodkinae. The sequence continues at coordinate 19,212,401 of JAEIFM010000181.1, forward strand.
ATCTGAAATATATATATATATATATATATATATAAACCAAACCAAACAATAACAACATAAAAAAAAAAAAAAAAAAACAAACAACTCTGACGTCGGTTATATATATGAACATCAACATACTATCAACATAGACGCAAGACAACCACGCTTAAGTACGATCCGCCCTTCTCAAAGAAACCCATCCCCAAGGGCTACGGCGGAGCGGCAACGGCGCCCAATCATCATTCGGTCGAGGAGGTATCCCTAGATGGTTCCAGCAAACTGGTCTATGCCAATCAGGCGGGCTTCAGGTGAGTACAACATATAATAAATATATCTTTAATCTGATAATAATCGTAACTCTCTCTCTCTCTCTCTCGCAGGGACAAGAACCTACACGGACGTCGCTATACGACGGGTGGCGAGGATGATCAATCGCATGCAGGTTAATAATCCTAGTCTCATCTCGATAATAAACACAATAATCTCTAGTTACATACAGTACATACATACTATCGCAAACTATCGCCAACTATCGCATACGTTTCACAACTCACATATGCTAACTTTAGGTATATATACCAAGTAATTGACGTTCTAACAAGTACAAGTACCAAATAGTGTCCATGCATAGTACTCAGTACCGTTGCCTTTGACGTTCCCGTTAAGCGTATACCGTAATCGTATACCGTATACCGTAACAGTTAATCGATACATATTTACATGCTCGATAACACAACATACTCTGTTCCTTTGTAGTCCTACGCTAGTGTTTGCCCTATATACTCTGTTTAAAATCGGTTCCACTCGGGAACTTAACTAGGATTTCGTTAAAACTATGTTAGTTTCTACTTATATAGTATATACACACAGTACACACACACACACTATCAAAAAACTTACTATATCCAAACATTGAGTTTGTCTATATCTCTTTAGAGTATTATAATACTATTGCATATATTATTATGTTGTTCATTTCTTGTTATAAGCTGCTTGAATGCCTTAGCTGCATAACTAACTCTCTATAGAGTATCCCGATAACAGTTTCCGCTATGATCTCTACCCAAGCTTATCGATTACTATCGATATTACTATGTGTAATCTATGAAAGAATCAAATATGTCCGTTGGGGCAGAAGATTAGAAATGAGTTTAAATAGGAAAAAGAAGAAAATAGTTTAAAAAAAAGAAAACTATCGAAGTTATCGATATGTAGAGAATTTTAATAGGTCTATCGATTTAGGGACAGAAAGCACTTAGCAAGAAAGACAGCTACAAACGAGTGAGCACTCTCTCTCTCTCTCTCTCTCGCTCTCTAGATCAAACTTTTCTCTTACTCTCTCTCTCTCTCTCTCTCTCTTTCTCTATATATGTATATATTTCTATCTCTCTCTCTCTCTCACTCTCTGTATACGTTGAGCCGCCTGCTCTCTCTGCTGTCTGACTGTACCCAATTTGTATGTTCTTTTGCATGTACACACAACGGATCGGCAATCTCTCTCTCTCGCTCGCTCTCTCTCGCTCTCTCTCTCTCTCTCTGTCGCACACATAGAGAAGGGTATACTGAAGAAGCATGGCTACGGACTGGTGCACGGGGAGCAGCTGAAGGACAAGTGGTGCGATGACAGTCAATCGGATAATCTTGAGCTGATCACCCAGGATGGCACACAGGCATCGACAATTGGCGGTGCTGCTGCCTCGGAGGTGGAGCGCACCCTGAAATCGCTGAATGGTTACCATGAGGATATACTGGAGGCACTGCGCAATGCGGCCTCGCATCGTGGCACTGGCACCGGGAACACACCCGTCGGCAGTGGCAGCCTCAGCGAGGAGATGCTACGCAAAACGCTGCAGGATTGCAGCAGCGCCCAGTTGGGTTACTCCGCTGAGCCGCACAAGCGTGTCAGTGGCTCCAAGTCGAGTTCGCGTGAGAATGTCTGCGATAGTGCTGCGGCTCATGCCATACTCCTCGATGGCGGTGTGGGTGGTGGCTCTGGATTGGGTGGTTTGTCGTTTGGTGCCGACATCAGCAGCGTTCGGGGTGTTGCGGGGATGGGCGGTGGTGTTGGTGGTGGCAGCATTGGGATTGGAGGCGGCGGCGGCGGTGGTGGTGGCGGCGTCGGCGGCGGCGGCGGTGGCCTTTCCGGTGCTGTTGGCATGGGACATGGCATCGGCGGTGCCATGATGCATCATCATCGATCGCAGCATCAGTTGCATCAGCCAAGTGGACTGAGCATGCAGCAACAGCAACAGCAGCAGCCAACGGATGAGGATGATGCCCCATCGACGGGACCGTTGCGTATACGCAATCTGGAGGATCTAATACGCCAGCTGGAGCATCATTCGTCGCGTCACATGAGTCCCAGCGGCTCGGAGGATATACGCATGTCGGAGACGGAGGCCGATCGTCACTATAGATTAGATAGTTCCGCCGCTTGTAGTGAATCCTCGCAAGGGTTAGTGTCCCCCCAGTGCGATTCTAAGTATGCCGCATATCCTGATTATACTCCCTACCTGTTCCCCACATCCCATCTAATGTACCCGGCCGATAAATCGATAAACGATGATTACGATAACAGTTTAGGCAATTATATTTATTTTGCGTATCCAGACCGGACA
>JAEIFM010000181.1:19220000-19227500 GCA_018901885.1 Zaprionus kolodkinae
GAGATCACGTGAATAGCTAATAGATCAAACTAGTACTAGGCAGAAAGACATATAAAAGATAGAAGTAAATAAAAGTAATAAGAAAAAAAAAAACAAAAAGTTAATCGAGGTAAAAAGAGAAAATCAACTGAGAAAAAAGAAACACACACACAGAAAACAAACTGAGCACATAACATATAGATGTGTATGTGTATGGATCAAAAACTATATATACCATATAAGAGAAGTCTACCACGCCCACTTAACTGTTTCTTAGTGTCAATTAGAAAATAGGTTAAATGCGGTAAAACAGACCGATTTGTAAGTCGCGTTCGCGCTCCCATGCGAAGCTATTTTTTTGTGGTCTTTTTTTTATAGTATATATATATATATAGGAATCGCGTCGGATTTGTGGGAATTATCTTAACAGATTTGTTGTTATTTGTAAGGCATGAATAGCCAGCCATTATTTGGCCCTGTTCAATGACCAACAGTTGCGTTACTTTCCAATCAATATGTGAAATGCGAGACATTATATATCCAGCAAATATGTACAAATCGGGATATATATTTGTATGAACGTTTTCCTTCAGATTCTACTACGATTTTCATGCAGGCTACAACAATGATAATGCTTAGCCAAGATCGCTCGGGCTTACCTTTTCTACATAGATAGATAAAAAGAAAAAAAAAAAAAAAAAAAATGGCTGCCGTTGATATTATAGCGATTTTTTTTATCAAAGGTGATAAGGATAGTGCCTTTGATGGTCTTCTTCTCACACAACAACACCATCGTCATTCACCCTGACTTTGGCTGAGCTTCGTCTTCGCAGATCGATGATAATTATGATCGATCCAGATCCGCATCTGTTTCTCTGTATTTTCCATCCCGTTGAAGATGGTCGATATGGTCGGTAGACTAGGATGTTTGGATAGTAGAAGGAGGAGGGGGAGAATTCTTGTCTTTTTCGCATAAATGTTTCCGAGAGTTGCCCACACCACAAGAAGAAGAAGAAGTAGAAAAAGAAGAAGATGATGATGAAGATTGTATCAATTCCACAGAGATCCCAGGAGGATCGAGATAATGTTGCCGATTTTGCAGCTAGATAGATAGATAACTATTATATATGAATAACTATATAAGGAGGTGAAGTCAAGACAGGACATTCATCTAGCACACACACACACACACACACACACGCACACACACACTTAGACGGCATATGTATGCATGCACAGGGAGAATGTGCGCGTGAGAATCCCAGAGAGAGAAAATTTGTATTCGAGATGTAAGTAAATATAGTTATATATAGTAAATGAAAATATATATTCATAAGGCGACAGCATGTGACTCAAATTGATTCGAGATGTGCACCGATGCATCTAGAATAGTATTTACACACATTTATACGTATATACATGTATTACATATATATATATATATATATATATATTTGAAGTGTGTGTTAGGCTAAGAAAATTTCGATATTGATATTGATTGGTTTTTATTGTGACATGTGCAGTCGTAGCAACTGCTGATTATGATATTATCTAAGCTAGATCGATTAAAGATATTGTTATTTATATGTATACACGCAGACTCACACACACACACACTAACACACTGGTATTCTATATATAGATAAAATATGCATGATGATTAAGAAAATGTTAGCCTGAACATTGTCGTATGTGTGTTTTGAGTGTGGTGTCCCGTGAGTGCATAAGTTAGACTAAGGAGAGAAATTCGGAATAAATGAATTAGATAATTAGAGATCTAAGTGCAAAACGGTACACAGGAGATATCTGAAATTAAAAAAAAAATAAAAAACAAAAAAAAGCAAAAGAAAAACAGGAAAACACATGCCGCAAAAGCGAAAAAACTCAAAAGAGCAACCCATTAAATGTTATATCTAGAGATCAAACTTATCAAACACACAGTTTGCCAAAAACAACAACAAGAACAACAATAGCAAAAAAAAAAAAAAAAAACAAGAACAAGAACTACAATAATATGTATTTTGGATATGAGTAGTAAAAAAAACAAAGATGATGATGAAGAAGAAGCTAACAATGAATTTATCTGCCAATGGATACTCCCAACCAATACACACACACACACACACACACGCACACATACACATATACCCACACACACACACCACTCCCCTCCCCCACACACACACACACTCCCCTCACTTTGTCCTACTCACACATAAACTGCCAAAGAAAAAAAAAAACAGTCGAGAGGCAAATGCAATATTATAAAAGTAATAAGAAAACAAAAATATAAGAATAATAATAATAATACAAAAAAAAAAAACTCTGATCTCTCACATATCGCATATCAACAACAAGTCGAAAATCCCTCTGAAGGCCCTGGAACTTCTGATCCGTAAATGCAAAACAAAACAAAAAACGAAATATGAAAAATTAAAACTAAAAACTAAAAACAAAATACCAAAAAAAAAACCACTTGATATTTATATAACTATATTACGAAATATGATCGGCTATACTATATGTATGTATGTATGTGTACAGTTGTTTGTACCACACAACTAACATTAGCCGAAAGAATAACATACAATATATATATGTCTTATAGTTAATCTCGATAGAAACAATCACAGCAATATCCCTCTAGCAAGATCGAACACAATTGTTTTCAGATTAGAAATTTAACAGTACAAACCACAATACTTATGAGCCCCATATACATACATACCATATGCATATTATATATATATATATATTATATATGATATGATATGCTATGTATTGGCGTATAAGCGCTTTGTTCAAACGGAATTGAGCATTTCGATGCCATTGGCGCAGCATACTTGGCCAGCAGAACTGTGCATGCACATGCATGTCCATGCAAAGTCGAGTATGCAACGTTTTAGATGGAGATGGCAGTTGATAACGCCCCCTTTAAAAAAAAGAGAGGCCCATCAGAAGTTCGATATGAGTCGAGACACACACACACACACACACGTGCACACACACACGCACTCACACACGCACACTCACACACACTCGCACGCACACGCACTTCCCAAAATACTCACACACACACACACACACCGTATGTTTGTCAAGGTAAATTAGAAAAGCAAAAATATCGGAGAGATAAAGAAGAAGAAGATGAAGAAGAAGACGAAGCAAAATGTTCATTATAATAAACAATTTTTGAAACAATTTCTAAAGAACTGTTAACTGTTAATACAATTAAATGATAACGATAACGATAACTATAACTAACGATAACGATAACGTAACAAATAAATACGAAAGCAAAGAAAAAAAAATCTAAAGAATTTGAAACGAAGCAAAAGAAGCTAAGCAAAGCAACAGAGCAACAAGAACAGAAGCGCAAAAAAAATAAAAATTAAAAAATGAAAAATAAAATAAAATACAAGAAAATGTCGAGAAAGATTAAATAAAAAATTAATGAATATGATATATGTACATAGATACATACATACACGCACGCACGTGCATATGTATGAGGCTGAGGCTGAGGCGAATTAAATAATAATAATAATAATAAATAATTAAATAAATAAATTAGTTCGATAAGATGCCAATTGGATAATATGGTCTAAAGTAATGTTTAAGTGAACGTATGATATTAAATTAAATCTACAGCTAAGCGTAATACAACCACAACAACAACAACAACAGAGATTCCATAAATTGGAATAGCAAAAAATAAACAAGAAACAAAAGCAACAAAACAACAAAATAAACAACACAGCCACAACATTCAAAACCAAAAAAAAAAAAAAAAAAAACCAAAAACAATTAAAATTTATTACAAAATAAAATATGAAAGCAAAAAAAAAAAAAAAAAAAAAAAAAAAAAACAAAAACAAAACTATTGCAATTGATTATGCATATAGAGATATATATGTATGTCTACCTTATATGGTATATCGTACTATATTATGTTCCTTCGACATGTTATCGACATGCGTGCACACACACACATACAGTGAGTGTGTGTGTGTATGTATGTATGTATGTATGTACAACCGCAGTGAATGTATAGAGTAATATAGAGAACACACTCACACACCCATAGACACACACACACACACACACACACACCTGGCACACTCCTGCCATCATCTCTCTCTCTCGCTCTCCCAACTCTTCCTGCGTTCTTCCATCTCTTTCTGTAGTCAAGATATGTAAGTATGCCATACTATGCGTCATGGGAAGATAGTCTGCAGAACCTGCATGAGTATGAATACCCTCACACACACACACACACACACACACCCAAAACGATACCCACACACAGATCATACATCTGATTCTTATGCGTATAGTACATACATACACACATACATACACGCACGCACAAAGTCTCATCCCCATGTTGGCGCATTCATAAAGTGGTTGCTAGACAACAACATACCCTGTACTAACTGAATGCACACTCGCAAAAAAAATATATATAGTATATTCACATACCGTGAGAGGATAAATCTAGACCTCTGCGCTCTTCAAGCATAACTTCACTTTCGGGGCGGGGGCTGACCAAATTTCAGTATAGTGAAATCAACGGATATCTTGTTGTTCCCCCACTTTAATCGGATCTCATATCTATGCCAATTGGACGTATAACTCTCAATCTCTCTCTCTCTCTCTCTCTCCCACTCTCTATCATTATAAACTAACTACATTTTGCGATCTCTCGTTATGCCGCATCAGATCAGAAATGATTCTATCTCAATCTCTGGAATTTAGATCAACGAGTACGAGTACCTCAGACACAGGTCAAATAGAGAAAAAGAAAAAAAAAACGATGAATGAAACGATTATCTAATCGAACTGTATTATTTTTTTTTTTTATTTGCCGCTAATACCTTGTTTTGTTCTACTTGCAGATACTATCGCTAAGATCGCCAAAGGTTCCCCCAGTCGCATACAGATGATATCATCGACAGGATAGTGAAAATTTCATTTTTGGTTTTTGGTTGAGCAATTTTGGCTTTGATGTGATAAAATGTTGATACAAAAAAAAAAAAAAAAAAAAAAAAAAAACTAAAAAATAGATGCTATATTTGCTACAACTATTTCCATTGGTTTTCTCACTTTATTGGGCTAAAGCGTTTTCTGAGAGAGGCGAGCTGAAAATTAGCTCTGTTTTTTGATAATAAATTCATTTATTTCATTCTGATCTTTTGTGATGCATGGATCTTATGGTATATTGCACTCGGAAGCAAATTTGATAATATTAGAGAAAAATCCCTATGTTGATTACTCGAAGAGCTTATTAAATAAACTGAAAATCATTTATGTTATGCCAAAAGATGAAAAGATAATTGATAATTGAGTTGATTTTTTATTGTGGGGCTGGCTTGGGAGGTAAGGAAACCATTCTAAGTAATATAATTGATTTTAGCCTACTTGAATTTGATATGAATGAATGCATATTCCATGCGAAAGAAATGACAAGCATATAGATGGACAGATGCACAGTTGGACAGACGGACAAACAGGAGAACAACCACGAGCAGGTTTGATGGATGCTTTGCGCATGCCAGTTGCATTGGCCGCCGGAGGCGACAAACTCAGCAGCAGCAGCAGCAGCGGCAGCAGCGACAGCGGCAGCGGCGTCAGAGCCGACTTAGGCTTGTCTCAGGCGCCTTGTCTGGTTTGGAACGCCAAGCGGACAAGAACACACGCGACGCTGATGGTGATGGATTAGACGAGCTTGGAACTCTGAGCCTATACCCTAAAAGTTCCAATTAAGTTAGTCACTCAGTCAGTCAGTCAGTCAGTCCGTCAATCAGTCAATCAGTCCATCGCTACAGTTTCAGTTCAAAATTCAGCTTGGAACCATGCTAAAGCTGAAGCTGCTGTTGCTGTGGGCAACTTTAGCCGGGTAAGTAGCCTGATTACCCCAAGTGACTTGAGTGTACCCGTACCCCTTACCCCTCGCCCTCTACCTCTGCTCCCGCCCTGCATTTGCCCTTATTAGGGCGACAATCGTTCAATATTCTCGAATCGTTGCAAACTGTCAGACGCGGTCAAGTGCGAATCGATGGACCCAAAACAGGTCCAGGGGAAGGAAGCAGCGCAATATGCTTGCTGGGGTAGACTTAGCTTGATTGCCTCTGCTTGCCGCATCGTCTGTGCCACATTATATTCTTAGTTTATTCATCCCCCATCAAGACATTGCTCTGAGACCTAAGAAAGCCAAAACTGAAATTGAAAACCGAATACCGAAAACTGAAATTTAAATTTCAACTGAAAACCTCCTAAAGCCTTTGTGCATTATGGCACATGTGTGCGTGTGTGTGTGTCTTTACACAGTCATAAGTGTGTGCATTGGCGCCTCACACACACACACACACACACACACACACACACACACACACACACACTAACACATGCAGGCCTGTGTATGCTAAACTATTATTTTGCGAATCAAGCATTTTTACGCTAACAAAGTGTGCGGGGATTGACAAGTGGAAACTGCTTAGTAAAAATTTCGCAGCTACAAAAACCGACTGGCAGCATACACTACACTTCAGTCTGCATAGTATAAGCTAGAATTTTGTATTAGAATCCATTAATATTGAGTATAGTGAGCTCTTTTAAGCAATCAAGCATTATGCAAAAAATCATAGCATACTTTTTTGGGCATTCTCGAATTAAGCCAGTTTCCTTTGTTTTCGAGCTTTAAAAATGCCTCTAGAGTATTTTTTAGCACTCCATAGCATATTCCAAAATATTATGAAAAATATTTAGATTCAAAAAACTCAGACTGGAGTCAGTCGAGGCAGCAGATTTGCAGAGACCACGCATAAAAGGGGCAAAGATTACCCCCAACAGCAGCGGTCGCAAGGTCGTGAACTGAATAACACGCTTTCTTTTTTTTCTTCACGTTTTTTTTTTTTTTTTCTTATTAAGCAGTTCAAAAGCTGAAATAAGGCAAGCGCCCGCGGCCAGTAAACAGTGCTCACACCTGACAGTGGCACAGTGGGGCCAGTTGAAGAAATGCAGGACAAAAAAAAATAAAAAAAAAAAACAAAATTATACAAAGAATTTCGCACAAGCTGAGCTAGGACTCCTGCAAGACTTTTACTTTTAATTATCTTCTATTTGCTGCTGTGTATTATTTGAACATTTTTTATGGAATTCTCTTCTCAACTCTTTCACATTCGCTCTGACATTCACTCTGACATTCACACTCGCATTCACACTCGCATTCGCAGTTGCATTGCTGGTCATACCGTACAAATTATCCGAGCGTTCTTTTGTTTTCCTGTAAACGCCGTTTGTGCTTTTGCCTTGTTGTTTTCCATGTTTCATGTTGCCAACGCCGCCGCTTTTCCTTTTGTTCCCAAAAAAAAAAAAAAAAAAAAAAAAATGTCACAGTTTTCACACAGATTGAAGGTTATCAACGAACTGAGCAACTGGGCAGGTGACAGATTTCTATATATGTTACATATATGGAAAGTCGAATGCATAAGGAGCAGAAGTAACCATGGTTCAAATTTC